>CM062345.1:58700063-58725063 GCA_031216105.1 Dalbergia cultrata
TTTTTTCTAATCAGTGCTCTAAGGCTGAGGTTTCCAAAGTAAAAATTTTTTAATTAAAAAACAAAATTTTCAAATTATCAATACATTCAATTCAATGCATTAGCAGCATCAAAGTTTTCACTATTAGAAATCTAAGCAAAACCCATAAAAAAATATTACTCCCTCTTGTCTTAAATAATTGCCCAGTTAATAAAGCATATTAGAATTAAGAAAATATCTGAATTGAAAAAAGTTAAAAGTAATTTATTAGACCGTCCCTTATTTATTTTTAATATTTTAACTTTTTCTCCCATATTTCACTATATCTCTCTCCTCATCAATAGTGTTTAATAAGGACATTATTGAAAAATATAATTAACGCTACTTAAATTTTTTAAATGAATAATTATTTCTAGATAAAGAAAATTTTTTAAATGAATAATTATTAGGAAATAATAATAATAGGTTTTGATTAGGGTGCTGGTTAAGGTTTCTAATAGTAAAAATGTTTTATCATCCTAATATATTGAATGTATCGATAATTTAATAATAAATTCCTACCTGATGGAATGCTAGTTCGGTATAACGAGAATCGAGAATAACTCCGTCCCCAACTAAAAATATAAGGGGGGTGGGGTTAGGGTTGTTGGGTTGCCAGCCTCGCTTTTTATTGTTGGCATTATTAATGTGTAGATAGTGCCCTACCTGGTCACCATTCCATACCCAGAAAAAGGCTCCCACAAATAAGGCACCCTGCCCCACAACATGCATCGAAACAAATTGCACAATCCTGCACTCAATTCCAACTTTTATCCACCTAGCTTATTCCTAACTAGTAGTGGGCTAGCTAGCTAGTTAGCTATTGCCACAACTGAAAAAGTGGCCTCAATTAGGCTATTTCCTTTCGGTCATTGAATTGTGAATCACCTTTCAAAGGAACAAAACAAAGACTAGAAACTAACTAGTACAAGTTGTGTTTCGCGTTTTAAAAGATGAGTCTCGATACAATGATAAGGTTATTTGTTGTCTTATCATAAGAAGATTACGGGTTTAAATCTTAAATGTATTTGTCTATGCTCACCAAACTTCACCAGATGAGCCCTTTTTATGTTCCTAAATTTATAGATGACCGTAGAATATTCCAATTTCTTATAGAGGGGGTTTTCTTATTACACATTTAGATCTATCATTATTCCTTCTTCTTTCTTTCTTGGCTAACTAGATCTAGCATTACTCTGTTAGTTATCAAATTTGGATATATATGACCATCATCACATATATTTTCTCTTAAAAATTAAAGGCCCACCTCTCCACATGTGCCATTGATTGTGGAGTCAATTGCCGATTCAATTTGGCACCTTTTATCGTTAAAATGATTGTGCCACTACCCTTTTCTGGTAACTCTTGCTTTCAAGTTGATAACAGGTACAAAGGTATGCTCACAATTTAAAGTTACCAATGTCCTATACACACTTTATTACTATAGTCGCACCGCATAATTACTAACTAGCATATACCTACGTGAAAAATGTTGTCAACACTGAAAAGCGATATGCGCATACATATTTCTTCAATTGTACCCCTCTATCCTTTAAGCTATTACATTGCCTGTAATTAGCATTGTTGCTGTTCTATTACTTTAGCTTAACCATATTCTAAATCCAGTAATTTGTACCCTTGCCATCTACAATCATTGAGAAACACATATAGTTTCCGTGTTATTTTCCCTTCCAATAAACGCCACCTAAGGCATTGGAGGCAAGGAATTTCCATGCTTTTAGTGATTCCAACTACTTGGGACACCCAAGCATGAAGCAGGTATAATTAAGCAAGATCGAAATGGACAAATTGTACAGCTTTTGCTTTGCCATTCTCGAAGTAAAAGCATTATAGCCAAGGTAAAAGGGTGCATGGCCAAAACCAATAAGACGACAAGTAAGGCCACTATCACATTAATGGAAGGGCATAAGTGACTTGTTTTCCATACTTGAATGATCAGAGAGACACATCACATGGCTTTGGTGTCCTCTTCATGTCCTAGGAGTCACCATCCCCCTTTTCCCAAATGGTCTACCCATCACTCAACAAAGGTCAGGAAAATCCAACAACATGGGCAGCGCCACCTATGTTCTACTAGCCATTCATCTTCATGCATGACACCTTTTACCAAACATTTCTCAACCGGAACTCATCAGACGTCAAGAAGATTAATAGGTTAAAAAACTTCACATATTCTCATATTAACTTTTTAAGACACATATATATCAATTTATCACTTTTGTTTGCGAGTCTCTCTTTCATAATATGACATGTTAAAAAAACATTCGAGGATCGTCATCTAAGTTCATCATCACTTCCACTCCCCAGGATACTCCTAGTCAATTCATGCACCCCAAAGATTTGTCCAAAATGACATCAAAAGTGAAGTTCCATACAAGTTAATTTTAGAGCGAGAACTATCTTCACGCATTGATTTCCTAACGGATTAAGTATTGTAATATTGTAGCTAGCACAATGACTAGATGCCATATAGTTACAGTATTAGTTTCATGAATGGTCCTAGCAGGAAAAAAAAAAACATGAAAACATAAACAAAAAAAGGCTTAAAAGAGTAGCCTATAAACTACATTTAGGCAGCACCTCACACCCTTGGCAAGGGTTGAGAAGCAAAGGGTAATATTACAAAATAGACAGAAGAAATGCCTAGTACTGATGAAGTCACATGATTCAGTAGTCCAAAGACCCCACACTTGTTATCCCAGAGCTCAAACTTCTTGGGTCTTGACGGCTCATGTAGTCATCGCAGATGCCATTAGAGAGCCTTTGAACTGGAACCGAGTTCAAGAGCTCAAGGCCAGAGTTGCCCATCTGCTGCTGCACTTCCTGAGGTGAAAGTATCTTGATGCACCACACACTATTTACGAATTCCCTGTCAAAGAAAGATCATGCATGTCATGAAGATTGTACAGAACAGAGGCCCCATCATTTGATCTCATAACAAATATGGCACCTAACACAACATATCATTAAATAAAAGGTGCCTCCATCTGCAATTAAAAAGGAAAAGGAACAAAGATCAGGGCATGGACAGTGTGATACTTACGGCCAGGGGCCATCACCGAGGAGAAGAACATCATTCTCTCGGTCTACAAATACAAGCTGCCAGCCTGATCTCACAGGGTCCTCCAGCTCGCCTTCAAGGCTAAACATGCGAGCAAGCTCACTGCGCAGCTCATGGTAGCTGCTAAATTTAGTGATATCAAGTGATCTTCCAAAGGACCCTGATTTATAAACCTGAACCAATAAAATAAACAAGCAAGACATGAATAATAAGTGAAAATTAAAATACTGACTCGAAAGATAATCACACGGGGAAAACTCACCTTAACAAAGGTTTTGTTTGTTGGGTTTCCTTGCCCTGCATTTTCTGCGGGGTGCAGGAAGCCTGAATCACCAATGCTATGCGTCATTCCAGGATTCAGTGAAGAATCAGTGCCGGTGGGATTCAGGTAATTAGAAGATTGGAAGGGTATGGTTGAGGAGTCACTATTGTTGCTGACCCCCTTGAGGTTTGACAACCCATTATGCACTAGAAGAGATGAAGGCTCTATATTAACACCAAATAAAAGATGGTTTTGTGGATCAGTACTTCCTTCTTGGTCTATTGAGCACTCCCTACCAGGAAAGGGTGGCAATGTAATAGCATTTTGAGAGATGGTACTCTGTGGCTGCCCTAACTGCTGCACCTGAGGCAGAATGCACTGAGATGCCCCAGAAGAAAGGAGAGGATCCACTGCAACTCGCTTAGAGGGCCATGCAGCTGAAGTTTGAACAGGAACCCAAGAGCTAGTTCTAGGAAGGTTCAGAAGGTGAGATGTCTCATCCTGGGGAAATGAACCCAATATACTGTGCAAGGAAGAAACATTAGCAGTGGTCACAGGGTTTCCATTTGAATCAGAAAAACTTTGCGGTTGACACAGTGAAGAGATAGCTTGCATTGGTGGTGATTGAGGTTGAGGTGCTGAAACAAACTGAGACATCGTAGAGACAGCACTGGAAATCTGCGGATTATCTACCAGTTGCTGTGATTGCTGTTGTGTTTGTTGTTGTAGTTGCTGGTTGGGATGATGATGCTGACTATTGAATGAGTTCTGATGCTGTAGTTGCTGCTGAAGATGCATCTGAGTTTGTGACTGAGATTGAGGAGGATGCTGATTCTCTTGATTACTTTGAAAAGCCTGCTGAGGTTGCTGCAACATCTGGGAATGCATTATAGCAGCAGTCCTGTTTGGGAAGTTCTGTGGTTGCTGAAACTGAAGTAACGAAGCAGGATGCTGCTTGGAAGGATCTAAAGTCCTCATATCCTGAAAAGCAGCAGCAGCCACAGCTTGATACATATCTGTTTGCATGTTCAGCAAGGGATCAAACCTTGTCTGCATCCAAGGACTAACTCCAATCCCCTGAAAATTAAGAGACTGAAGCCCTCTATCAGTGTCTCGAAGCCACATCAGTGGAGAATTTATGCCAAAGTCATCATCCTTCATTCCTGCTAGCATTTCATGCAAGAAAAAATGGGGAGCACAATGAGAATGAATTTCCAATGATGCATAAATGAAACAGCCTTTGAAATGTAACCAGCTTGCAAAGAAGGGGAAAAAAAAAAGTTGCACTTTGCAAATTTGAAAAATTAGGATGTCAAAAAATAGTTTATTTTACACCACTGTACGTGGCAAGAATTACCATGGAAAGAAGGCAGTCCAGGAGGCCAAGGTCGTTTGAGCCTAAGGGGAAATGGGGATGGATACATAGGAAACGTTGTTAATGGCTCGATTTCCCACAGAGACACTCTAGGTTGCCTCTCTCCAGCAGTGGATTCGTCCCAGCCAACCTGCAATCCAAGTCAAAGACATACTTCAAATTCCTTCTTTAATATATAGGAAGCATGTTAATTGAAATATCAATCTTGCTTCCTCACAGACCTTGACTGAGCGCCAATGTGAATTTGGCCACCGGGCAGGATCCAAGTCACTAATGCCAGTTATTGTACCCATGTATCTGCACAAGAAATAAGTATTACTATCATCAATTCTTACCAAGAGATTTACTATATTTGTCTTGACCAATGTGCAGTTTAACCAACTAAACACCTTTACAGAAGAACCAGAAGCATTCAAATCCTGTCCGGAATTCATCCCATCAACAATCATAGGCATGCAACAATTTTTGGCTAGACAGCCATTTTTTTCCCTCTAAAATCATAGTGTATTTTCTTTTAGTAACTTATCAAACTTTTAAGAAAAGCAGACATTTACATGATATCAACAAGAAAAAAAAAATTGAAAACGCACCTCCGCACACTAGACTCCTCAGTTTCAAACAGCATCCTGAAGCGCATACCAACTGAAACTCGAGTATGATACACAGCTTTAACATACTTCGCTAAGGGTATGACAAATTCTGATGGGCTAGCACTGAATTTAAAAAAGAAGAAAATAATGTCAGTCAAAGGAAATGATATATATCATGAATAGAAAGTGTTGCAAATGTATACTACTTGTACCGTGGATTATAGAAAATGGTGAATCGACTGTTTGTTGCAGCTGCATGAGCTGCTGCAGCAAGAAGCCCCAAGTGCATACTATCACTTGACAACACTGAGGAAGGCATCACAGTTTGAGGTCGATTAGCACGCCGGATGCCAAGAAGCAATTGGTTCTTTTCATTCCTATTAAAGCAAATAGGCACAAGTTACACCATTGATAACACACCAAACACTAACGAAATTAACAAAGCTAAACACAATACCAAAATAAAGTAAGCAGATACAAGAAATAACATTATTGTCATCCAGACAATAACAATAGGCCACTTTGATGAGCAAAGAACAATAAAATTACTTGCCAGATAAACAGCACGGCATCACCAGCAATGAGTCTTTTAGCACTCACAAAGACACTCCATCCAGTTGTAAGTAGATGCCTTTTAGGCTGGCCTGCATAAAAGGAAAAAAAAAAGAAACACTAACTTTAAACATTGTAAACAAAATCCAATCTCATTTTCAGCCAGCTGCAAGAAACATAGAGGTCTCAAACAGACAAGAAACTTCCCACATTTGCATTTAAAACACGGCAATCAATGCCAGCTTCATAACTCACCCCGAAAGATATGTCTGAATTTCCATTCATTACCATGCAAATCCCTTGCAATTAACTCTTGAGCAGGAGGCTGTTGGGAGAAGTCCTGTACATCAAAAATTAAAAATTATTAAGTTACAGATTAACAGAGTTGACGAACAAGGTCAACTTTTGTAGCATGGCTTTATGACAGGTTTACCAATGGAGGGAACACTTTTTCAGCTGCCCGGCGAGGAACAGAGAATCCCCCATGTGTGCTTGTGTCACTGGCAGTCAAAGTTTTGCAGAAGTAGTTTGTTGGCTGTTTACTCGGAGTGCCCAACTCTGCTGGAAGGTATGCCTCCTTTTGCTCTTGCTGCAGAAGCGGTCACATTAAAAGATGAAAAAAATGAATATAACTATAAAAGCTACAAAAAAAAGTTATCAGACAAGACATGGTATCATACAGGATTCAAAGGTTGCAAGGTCATTTGTGCATACACTTCATCAGTCTCAGCATCAGCCTGAACAAACATTTATTAATCAAAGAAAAAGACGGCACAGGAACCAGAAAATGGGAAAATTAAAACACGAGCAAACAATAAAAAAAAAAAGCCTTATTCCTGTCAAAAATTCAAGTGAACAACCCATACATGCATAGTCAGATTATGAAGTTGACAAATGAGTTGGGGCGGCAAGCTCGGATAGTTGGGGATATGTGCATCCACTTCCTTGTTGGTTGACACAGCCACCTAAGCAGAAAAGAACTGTGAGAATATGTACACATGAAAATTACATAGAGATGCTTTCAAACATAGAAGAAGTTCGTGTGCTGGTTTCTCAGAAGGTAGGTGTAGTTATTTCATTTCTATGAGTTAATTCATTGGCCTGCAACAGTTCAAACCAAAAATCAAACCCCATCCTTCAAATTAGTAAGTACCGAGACAAAGACAAGAGACAAGATAGAATCTTCATGCCCAGAAACTGACTATTACTTTATTCTTACCATGGAAACAAGAAAAGATGCAGTGTCCACAAGGGTTTTTTCGATAGAAGCAACACAATTACAACAATCTAACATCATATCTTACTCACCTGTTCACTGTGACCTTGTGGAAAGTATACCACACGACTTCCTACTGCAGGTAAAGAAACAAGAGGTCCAGCACATGCATGCCAAAGTTCTGAATCTAGAACTCGCTTTTCCCCTGCAAAATCCACTCCCAGTGTCATGAACATGGAACAGACAGCTCATAACTAACCTCAAAGGACAAATTCATCCTAACATAATTTTGGCAAAACCAAGATCTTTAAACAAATATAGCAAGCCACAGAAGAGGTGGCTGCCACACTTTTCTGAAAATTAAGCCAAAATAGTGAAATACTTATTTCTAGTTTCTGAGCTATGGCATAAACAAGAGAAACTTCAGCTCCAAAAGGTTTTAATCTCCAAATCCCCTCGTAAAAAAAAAAAAGTAAAAAATAAAAAACAAATAAGGACCACACCATGCGGGGCATGAGAACTTGAGTGAGTAGATATCCTCATGAGTTAGACCCCATCAAAATCCAAAACTTTTTTAACACAAAAGGCAAAGAGAGAGAACACGCATTTTGACCCCCGGGGACTGAGGATGCAATAACCAGTTCCAGAAAAACTGAGCTCATAAAGGCAAAGATGAAAGAGGGAAGAAGAATCTGCAAGCAAGAGTTAATATTAACTTACCTTCCTGGGGTGGAGGACTAAAACCAGCTGAAGCAAGTCTCATTTCAGCCAAAAAAAGAAAGAATTCAGCAACTTGTAAACTCAAAATTGAGCCCCCCAACAAACACCACAATCAAATTATTCCGAAAACACTCTTCTTAAGTAGACCAATTAAGCAACAAAATCCTCGGAAAATGACACCCGCACCACAAAAACAAACGTTTCAGTTCCTTCCTTCCCACTACAGAATATCATTCTTGTTCTCCTTGTTCCCCTTTCACCACAAACCATCTAAACAGAACCTATATATCCACAAGATTCCCACCCCTTCAAACCTTCAACCAAAACCAGTATCACTACAAAAGACTAAAGCTTTATGCCTCATTCGCTTACCCTCCTCCTCAAACTCCCCCACCCCAGCTTCCAATCTTCAACCAAATACCTCATAACACAACCTTCCAAACACCCCCAAAACAGAGTATATATGAAGGCCTTCTTTTTCACTACCTAATTTGGCAACAATATGAAAGAAGAACAGCAAGACCCCCAGAAGCTGAATAATGGTAAAAGCACACAAACTTGAAAAAGGAAAACAGGTCTCAGTGGAAGGAACAAAAACAATGAACCCCCAGAAGAGAAACAGATCTCAAGAAAAAAGAAGCAAACCCCAGAAAAGAGAGAGGGTAGGAGAGAAGGGGGCACGGAAAACAGTGTGTTGGGGCGCAGCCTTGTTTTTCTTCGTTAGTTCAAGAGTACAAGATAGAGATCAGGGTCAGGTTTAGCGTATGGCGCATTTTTTTCCAATAATGGGAAGAAAGTGGTGTTCTGCTTATGTGATTGTTGTGGGTTTAAGGTTATTGTGATGGTGGAATGAGGTAGTAGTAGTACTACAAGACTAGTAGTAGCAGCAACGCTCCATGCTCACTATCGCTCCTCTCTCTCTCTCTCTCTCTCTCTGTCTAAGAGCTTCAATGAATCAATCAATGCAATGGGAACACAACCGCCATTATTTTTGGGTGTCTTTTTAAGAGGGAGAAAGACAGTGCGTACGAGTGTCAGATTTTTTCTAGCAAAAGAGAAGGTTTCTCTAGTTTTCCATTCTCATCATTTATTTATATGTTTATTTATTTATAATTATAATTAAATTTAGACTAAATACTAAAATGGTCTCTTGAAATTATCATTGGAGAGAAATTAGTTCGTCGAAATTTCAAATTTTTCATATTGGTTCCCCGTCATTTTAAAGAAAAGAAATAAATTGATTCCCTTATACAAAGTTAGCATAATTGTTTTAATTATATGAAAAAGCTGATTTAGTGGTAAATACTTTTTGAATTATAAATAATCAATAAAGATTTATCCAATATTCTTATTATATTCAATAGTATCGATATGACGATATCCTTTTACAAAAAATTTATCATATTTTCTGTGAATTAAAATTATTAATATTTTAAAAATTTATAATTAAATCATAATTATTAAAGTCAAAAAGATATTGGCAGTTTTGATACCAAAACAAATACCATAATCTACATGACGTTCAAATCTTGAAAAATAAATTTGATCTCCTATATATTTTTAAGGAAGTAGACCAGATATTTATCTGTTAGATTCATTATTGTTTGAGCCCACGATCTCACTTTCATTCTACCAAGGAGGGAAAATTGCACCATCCTCCACCTCCAGATTCATAGTTCTCCTCACTCACCTACCTTTGTTATAATGTTATTAATTCTTTCTCCTTTGCAACAAGTTTTTTTTTTTCTTTTAATTACTCGGATAATTTTGGGTCAAAGAATGATTAAGTAAAGTCATCTCTAAAATAATATTGTCTAAGATAGATTACAGTGTACTTTCGGTCTTTCACCGCTATTAAATTTTTTTATAAATTATATTGACTTTTTTAAAAATTGCTAAAATTTACTTTAACCTTTTTTCTATTTATTCGGATAATATTGTCTCTCCCGAACACAACTATTTTTTCTTAATGAGCGAACACTACTAATTTATATGAAATAATGGGCAATAAAAAAAATGATATAATAATTTTATAAATTCCAGAACATTTTATTAATGCAACATGTATTGGAGGATCAGGGAGTATAGTAGCATATACAAGTCATCGTAGAACTGTATAGTGAAAGATTATGACGCCAGCTTGGTAGGAAGCCCCATTGAAGATATACATAGAGGGGTTGGACCAATTGCAAGATCGAACTCCAGGTGCATTGATTTTGACAATGCAGTGACCCAACTTAGTTTAACTCTCTATCCATAGGATTGGGAAGATTCAGTTCTCTCTTCTTAACGTGAATCGCAGTAGGGGGTGACTTTGGTTTGGTACGCCAAATATTTTAAAGTCCAATAATAAGTTAACATCAAATTTAATTATTCAAATCTCTGCAACCTTTGAAAAGTTTATGCTGGGTTATATGTAGCGATTTACTAAAACCTACCAACTATTTCATCAAACACTGACAAGTACACTGTTGCAGTTTATATGAAATAGATAATAACTCATTAACTTTTAGGATTAACTTTAAAGTATTACAATATAAAATATTTTTATGTAATTATTCAATCATGTAATATTATATATGATCAAAATATTTAATTATTACAATCATTACTTTAAAAATCACATTAATGATTACATCTAATTAATTAATTCTGTGAATTTTTAAGTTGATAATGCATTAAAATTAATATCATTTTATTTATTTATCAATCATCATATCAAACCTTAATGCTTATAGGTTAAATATTACTACATGTATTTCTGTTAAAATAATGACAATATTGAGGTCATACAATCTTATCATCATTAACTTTTTTAAAGATAACAAGCAGTAACGTGTTACTGATATTCTCCCTAATCCTATTATGTTTTGATTGGCCCTAATCCAAGTATAACATTACAACAAGGAGACAAAATAGAACAAAGTCTAAACCTTAACAAGCCAACTTGCACTGGCTAGGTAGGGTTAACACGTCACAGGTCTAGGTTGATTAATTAGTATTATTCTCGTTCCCAATCACCATCCTCATGTTTGGTTGCTATCCTTATCGTTGATAAAGCTTCTTCCATGCCCTAAAATAGCATGTTAGGGGAAGTTCAAAAATTGAAAAGATGCAAACGATTTAAGTAAAAAATTATGATAGAAGGTTGAATATCACATCTATTAAAAACTTAAAAATAATGTTTGTATAAATCATTTTGTAAATTTTTTACTTAGGTTATTGTTAATTAATGTAGAATTTATCACTTATTATACGTGAAATCCCCACGTTCTTTCTCCTTAATTAAGTGGAGACCCTTATACATATACAGGTAAAATTCACCCCTACTTACAAGAAATATTTGTTGTAATGCATAATTATTGAACATATAGTGTGATTTGTAAATTCCTTACAATGTGATAGAATCAAACAATTTAATTTTGATGTGCCATTATGGATAACAATTTTTATGCAGACAATTAATTATATATTCTGATATCATTCAAAATGTTTAACTCATTCCATTTTGAAAAAATGGTGTTTAACTCTTACAATAAATACTCAAAAGTCCTAAATTCCTTATACTTGGTTGTAAGCACTAAAAAATTTACACTAACAGTACATCATAATTGTATAACAATATTAATCTTTTATCTTTGAATTTAATAAAAGTAAAATTAAAATAGTTATATTAATCTGTTAGCTTATAATAAAATAAGTTTTGTCATTTTGATAATAGAATTAATCTTTTTAATTTTTCAATCAAATATAAAATTAATTTTTTAAAAGGTAGATTAATGAAATATTCTAGCTTCAAAATAATTTACAAACTTAACACAATAAAAAATAATTTTACTTGAAGGAATAAACAACCTAAGCATGATATAAAATTTAATTTTGTTGATAATTATTCGTTATATTATCTACCATGACCTCACCAAATTGAGAATTCTGATAATTGAAAAAGATAACAAATACCATGCACTATGCTAAAAGTATTATGTAGAATAATTAAAAAAATTAATATATTATCATCATATATAATTTTAAATCATTAGTAATTTTTTTTAAGTATTATTATTTTTCATCGCTAATTGGGCCTCAACTTCCATCAAACAGAGATTCAAAAGTATTATTATTAAAGAGCAATTTTTGAAAAATATTGAGAAGTCCTTACAACGTATGGGAATTATCTCCTGTTTATAATAAAATAAGACACAACTTCAGCCAAAAAGACAAGGTATATTTGATTTGAGAGTAAAAATTAGGTAAATTTTTTATTATTAAGTTCTATATATATTTACTTATGAAATTTAATAATGAAAAATTTATCCTAAATACAATGTAAGTGATAAAAAATAATGTATCATTTCCATTTCAGCATTTCAATATATATATAAAGCAGTTTTGTAATTAAGCTGCTCTTATCATCATCTTCACTATATTTTTAATATAATAGTAAATGTTTTTAAGTTGTGAATAATACAAATTATATAAGTCTAATTTTTATCTTGCTTATAACATCTGAAATTTTTTCCTTATACTGACATGCCGATCAGGATATTTTTGCTGTATCGATGATGAATGCTAAGTGAAAAAATTAACAATCCACATCCACCATACATATTGGCTTCATGATCTCTGACGACCGTGGAAACATGCCGGGTCTATCGATCTGTTGTAACTTGTAATGTAAGGTAGCATTTGGTTGAGACAAAGGCACTAAAGATAATAAAGATAGAGGCATAACAAAAATACTAACCTTATATCGTATTTGATTATAGAATACAAGACATAATAATTGTCTTTGTATCTTATTCGAAAACACGGAGTCAACATAACAAATACATGATAATAGATGTCTTGCACCCAGGCAGACCATTGTCAGACCCCAATCGACTACCAAAGGAGGACTGCGTCGACCGCTGCTGGACCACCACCAAACCACCCCTGTTTGTGAGAACAAATAAGCTATTATTAAATATGTAGAGGTATTATTGAAAGAAAAAAATATTAAAATTTTATTTTTGTGTCTTGTCCCCATCATCCCTCTATTTTGAAAATATAGAAATTTTTTGTATTTTATATCTTAGGATAGAGAATTTTTCTATCCAATATTCCTATATCCATAACTAAATAATTTTATGTCTCTAATATCTCTGTATTTTCTATCATAGGACAAAAACCAAACACTATCTAATAGTCTCTCAATATATGGACAACTTTGACCAATAGTCGATTAATTACTGGTATATGATTAGAGATCACTCTGGATATGTTTAAGAGTAGATTTTGGAAGAAAAGACTTCCCTCTAAAATTCAAAATCATACATAGAGTTAAGTTGCCTCATACTTTACCTGATTAGCTAGTCTTAATTAGGGCCAAATACTCAAATTAGTCACTCAAAAATATATTAGATGATAAATTACTCTCTTGAATTTTAAAAATCTCAAATTGAACCCATATATTTAAAAAGAAAAAGATAAATTGGTCCTTACATACAGTTTAAAATAAGACAAATTGGTTCTTGCTTACACTGAATGGAACTATACGAATGATCAATTTGTTTCTTTTTAAAATATGAAAAATCAATTTAAAATTTTTAAAATTTAAAGAACTTATTTGTTTCTCAATATATTTATGAAGGATCAATTTAGATATTTTGTCCATAATTAATGATAAATCCCATCCATTGGCTAGAAAAGAGGAAGCTGTTTGTCTATCAACATGTGAGATAACGAGGGATTTTGAAAGATGGGTGCAACGTTTAACCATTTTGCATTTTTTGTTGAATAGTGAAAGAAAATATAGATATTACCTCACAAATTTGTACTGGGTTTCCTATGATGAAAAAGGACTTTGCATTTGATAAAATTCAACAGGACATGGTCATGTACTGAGAGCTCATTACGAATTGATGTGGTTGTGTTTTAATAGATAAACAATAAGTTAAATAATAACGAAAATTATAAAAGGGATTTTTACCCGAATAAAAAAAAAAAAAACAATAATTACGCAAATAAACGGAAAAGACATTAATTACCAAAATGAACCGTTGTGGGTAGGCCTGAATACGCATGGGCTTCATGCGTATTCATTAACAACATGAATACGCATGGGACTCAAACGTATTCATGTTGTTAATGAATCATGAAGCCCATCTCTACATTCTAGACGCTTCGGCCTCAAGCACATTCACTATTCATTTTCTCAGCTTCTCACCATCTTTCTGTTATCATGGCGAATAATCTTTACCGCTTGGATGATGTTCACATATTTGCAAAACTAGATAACCAAGTATTTATTATTTAAGTTTTAGAATGCAAAAATAGTTTAGTTTAGTTTATGAATTTAATAATTGTTAGGTATTATTATAAATAGGTATTATTGCAATTAGTGATATATATTTTAAATTAGGTTAGTTTAGTTTGAAAAATAGAAATATGGTTAGTTTAAAAATATTGAAAGTTAGTAGACTTTAAAATATTTAAATGTTAAGTTTATTTTATCTTAGGTAATTAATATAGTTTGGTTTGTTGGTATTTAATTAGTGTAACTTTTTGATTAATATAGTTATTTATAAGGCTAGTTTTATTTAATATTTAAAGTAATTTTAATTTAGTTTATTTCAGTAATGTAATTATTTATTTTGGTTTAAGTAAGTATAAATTAGTTAAGTTTATTGTATTAATTTAGGTTATTTTATTTAAATAGTGTAGTTTATTTGCTTAAGTTATGTAAAGCTTGTTTTATTTAATTTATTTAAAGTTGATGTGATTTAGTTTATTGCATTAATTTAGTTAAGTTTATTTAATGAGTGAAGTTTATTTTATTAGTTTAGTTATCTAAACCTAGATTAATTTAATTTAGTTAATTTATTTCATTAATTTACATAAGTTTATTTAATGAGTGAGATTAGTTTAGTTATTTAAACCTAGATTTAATTTATTTAAAGTTATTTTAGTTAATTTATTTCATTAATTTAGTTTTATTTATGTATAAGTTAGTATAGATTAATTAGTTACGTTTATCTGATTAATTAAGTTAGTTAAAGCTTGTATAATTTAATTATTTTAAAGTAATTTTAGTTGAGATTAGTTGATTAATTTAGTTAGTTTTGTTATGTTTTGTTTAAGTTAGTATAATTGAATTAGTTAAGTTTATTTAATTAATTTAGCAAAGTTTTTTAAATTAGTGTAGGCTATTAACTAGGTCACTTAATTAATCAAATATTTTAATTTTTTTAAAGTAGTTTAAGTTTAGTTTATTTAAGTAATTAAACTTTGTTATTTTTGTACTCAAGTTAGTATAGATTAAGTAGTTAAGTTTATTTCATTAATTTAGTTAATTAACTTCAGTAATTAGTGTAGTTTATTCAAGTATCGTATTCAAGGGCTTCATGCATATTCATTAACAACAAAGAATACGCATGGAACTGCGGCATAGACAATTCATGAATGAATACGCATGGGGCTTCAGGGTATCCATTTGCCCTTGAATACGCATGAGCCCCTAAACATGAATACGCATGAGCCCCTAGCGTATTCATGCCCATATTGAATACGCAGGAGCCCCATGCGTATTCGCGCCCTATATTTTGTACTTCACTTCTACTAAATCATTTTTTCGTTTATTTCCGTAAATAATATTTTTTTTATTTTATTTTGGTAAAAAAGCCATTATAAAATTTAACCAAAAATTATGCGGTGTCTACTCGTATGGTAGTTTCATGGTTAAAAAAGTAAGATGTCTTAGGATTAACGTGTTATTTTCTCTTAAAAATATAACAATCATTGGCAAATTAATTTAATTAATTATCTTTATTATAATCCAATCAAAGCAGAAACTAAACAAACTCTAAAATTTTTTTTATTGTAATTCAATGGGGAAAAATGTCAAATTTTATTAATTGGTCTACAATATAACTGACATACCAGGAGAACTACAATCAATTGTTTTATTAATTACATTTATTTAACTGATTATAAAACTGCCTTAGAAATTTACAAACTAAATCAATCAATGTGTACACTTTAGCAAGAGTGGTTCTCTCGAGTTAGATTGAAAATAGGTAATTTTGTGGGTGGACTTGTATTTAAATTCAAATGTGTTACTCTTAGTTAAGGAATTATAGTGCGTTTCAAAAGTTTAATGATAGGTGAGTTTAAATGCTGGGAACCATCGAAGGTTGCGAAAATGCATGCGTTTTGGAAGATGGGGTCCTCGATCGTATGGACAGAAAATGAAGGAAGAGTAAAAGGATGAATCCCATCCGTTGGTTGAGGGAAGGAGCGAGAAAAGATTTTGTGATGGGACCTGACCTGACACGACCTGACAGGATGACAGTATGCGTAGTGCTACAGAACTTTTTCTATTGGTCACTGTCCAATTCGTACGGCTAACACACCACACACGCAATGCAGCATTACCTGAACTCCACGCGTTCGTTCTATTGCTCCCTCCTCAATTTTTACGCACTATTTAATTTATGATCGTTTTAGTTGGCTCCGTCACGCGACAGCTTCTGACATTTTTACTCTATTTCTAATTTGGTATTTACTTTGTTATTCACAAAATATCTGTTAAATTTCAAGAAATATAGATATTAAGAAATATAATAGATAATATGATAATAAAATATTTTTATATAAAATAATAATGTATAAATTAATATATTATAATAATTATTAATTATGAAGTATATTAAATGGTTGAAAATAAAATATTACACTAATGGTCAATAATTACTAAGGCATATTATTAAAACAAAAAATTTTATTTTATTAGAATGTGAAATTGAAGATATTTTATAAGATAGTTTTACCTAAAAATAAACGGATATTTTAAAAAGGAGGAATATAGTTTAAAGATCTGTAATCAAGCTTATACGTTATACAAAAATTTCAATCATTTTTCTATAATCCAAAAAATTGTAATCAAGTTTTTTATGTTATACAGAGTTTTCAATTTAATCTGTGTATTACATAAAAGTTTTCAATCAACATCATATACTGTACAAATTATAGGTACTTAGTCACATAAAGCTATAAGAGCTTAATTAATTTTTCTTATATAGGATAGGGATTTAATCACAAATTGTTAAATTATAGAAATTTGATTACAAAATTTAGAAAAAATATAAAAATTTAATTATAAATCTTTAAATTATAGTGATCTAATTAAAAATGAGTAAAATTATAGGGATCTCTATAATAATTAAATATAAATTTTATGTAAATAAGTCATACATAAATATATTATCTCATGTGGTCTTGCCAGCCATTAACTTCCTGGTTAACTAATATGATTGGATCCGGTGAAATTTGTAAAACATCTTCCCCCAAACTTGACAGCCGTCCGTGGCTTCCATGCAAGACCACAGTGTGAGATGATATTTAAACATCATAATTCAATATCAAATACAACATAGTACTTACATAAATATATTATATATGTTCAATCAAAATATATATAGTACATTTAGGGCTTAATTTGTGACCATTTAAATAATAGATGTGAATGCTAATCATATTTATTAATATAATAATATATAATTAAATAATAACTATTTTATACTATTAATATATTAAAATTAAATCCACACATTCATCTCATTTAAATATACACTATTTTAATATTTATCTACACTATATAAGTATGATAATAAATTTAAAAGATATCTGATAGTTCCCAAATTCCACTACCCCTGCCCATCCAACAAGATTTGCATCCCTTTCTCTCTCTTACTAGTTACTATATGTGTCCTTCCCCCTCCTCTTGTTCTATTCTTTACATTCCTCTTTTTTTTTTTTTTAATGCCCGTTGATGAAATTTATGTTTCATAGATATTATATACATGTTTCATATATATCAGAATTATATATATATATATATATATATATATATATATATATATATATATATATATATATATATATATAATTTTGATGTATCATACTATTATCATTTAATTATTGAAGCTTATTTTAAATAATATAAAATTTTTAATTATATTAATATTTTTGAATTAATAATGATAGATTCATATAAATACTAATATGACATATATTTACTATTTAGCATACTTTGTTATGTTAATTTAGGATGAATGCACTTTCAATGTAAAATAATTTTACACGGATATCTAATCATGTGTTAATGTATTAGTAAAAGTGTTTGACTAAATAATTTGCTATCCAAAAAACCTTACAATGTAGAAACATATGATTAATTGACAGTATCAACCCTTTTTACATTAATAATGTATCAAAATCAAACTCTTATTATATTAACATATGTTTTAGATATTTATGATTATGTTATATTCACAATATAACTTAAATAGTGTGTGTGTGTGTGTATATAGATATATATTCATGTTAATTTTGGTTAGGATTTTAATAATTGTTCATTATTGCATTTTAACAAAACAAATAATGTCTAATACAATTGGTAGATAGTTGAATCTCTTAACCACAATATTATGGGTTCAATCCATGGCTTTGTATATGGAGAAAAAAAACAAGAAAGACTTTATTGTGAGAGATAATATCGACTTGATCTCTACACCTCAAAAAAGATCTGTTATTTCTCTATGTAATGGACAATGAGAAGGGCAAAAAAATCATTGAATAAAGAATGTCGTTGACAAAAAAAATAGTCTTGATTTTCTGTTGCCATAGTTTAAAACTAATATCAATAGCCAAAAAACTCAACCAATAGTAACATATCGAGAATTTTTTTTTTAATTTAACTGATCAAATATCCAAAAGCTACCATTCAAGCTCCCAGCATTTTTACATACTGATAAATTTATGCACGGTAACATTTATAATTTTGTATATGTATACTTTCTATTGGAAGTAACAAACTTAGCGCAATTGAACGATTCTTTTTCCTCGACATTATAGCAGGTAGTCCCCTCTTGGGATCCATTCAAGTACATTTCTCTTTGTCGGCTAAGAAAATTCACAATAATTTTATTATCTTTTCGCAGTATCCACTAAAACCGTAAACAATCAAAGCAACCAGCTACAACTTTTTCTAGCCAGTCTAGCTTGTGCACATACTTTTCAAAACATGCTCACCAAGAAGTTGATTTTTTATATATATATTAGTGGTGAACCAATGTACTACATATAAAGCGCGGTTTCTTAACATTCACTTAATTGCAAGTATTACAAGAATATTGAGTTGGATGCCAACAAACTCACACATTGTGGAGTCACCCTCATCATATCATATAGACATTATATGAAGCCACGAGAAGTTGGAATCACGAGACATCTATTATATATATCAAGTACGACCCTTCCACATTCACTAGAAACCCACAGATAGTGAATATGAGAACACAACCATTTTTAGTTGAAACATCAATGTCCAATATGTTGCACACAAAACCATAGGTCACATGCAAAGGGATTTTTCTTCACACACACACAAGGATATAACTAGAAAAGATATGCTTTTACATTGTCATTCACCTTCAATTGTGCAACGCATGCCGAAAGCCAAACCAATTGTTGAAAAGCCATAGCTTCTGTCTCATGCACAAGTGGCAAGAATAATAAAAAAAAAAACATGGTACTGCAAAAAAACAATCCCTTCATAATTGATCAGTTTCTGCATCCAACAATTAATCAACATGGTTAGTCTTCATGGATGATATATCACTTGATCAGTACACGTAATTTGTTCAACACTCAACACAGTGTGTTCACAAATTATTTTTATATCATATATGTTTGAACTGAAAAAGTGGTGTCTGTATGCCAAGCGTGTGGCTTGGACATTGCCAATTGATTCATGTGCTTTCCTCAATTGTATATAGCGTGGACCATTGTTGATGCTTGATGGCAATTATACAAAGTACGCGGAGAATGTAGCAGATATCCAAACAAAATATGTTCCAACGTAGCACAGACAGATGACACAGCTTTCAACACTCAAATTAAAGGTTATCTATACTCCAATCAGTCAGTTTTATCGGCTTACCAGTTGGAAACCAAAATCTTATCGATAAAACAAGTAGAATCCACAATTTGGGGATAAAAGTCAAGAGAGACTAGGTTTTTTAAATAATAAAAAAATTGTGTACACGAGATTGTGGTTAAGTAAAATCCTCCCTAAAGTGATATATGTATGCGGATAAGCATACTGAACTAAAAAATTAATGATTATTGACCTCTTATTAAAAAAAAAAAACCAACAATAATTAAAGCATCAAAAGGTATAATATTCAAAGGCTAATAAGAATAGACTGGTTCAGGTGAAATGTATCGCTATGCCTATGCTTTCAAGCTCCATCTTGATGAAAGTATGATTATCTTTTTAATATTCAATGAAACAAGTAGCCAGGAATATTTACTTTTCCCTTTTAACAAATAAAAAGTATCTCTTTTGTGATGAAAGATATGGCTTAGTTTAAAAGTATCACAATTTTCTTTCTAAGAGTCAAAAAGCCTCATATTCGACATGGTATGTAGCTAGCTGAATACCTACCAATCTCAAAACAGAAGCCAATTTAAGAAGAGACAAATTATGATTTATATATCTTTATATGATACAGAATTTAGGCATTAAATTTGGGGAAAGTGCTATAAGCCAAGGTTATTTATATTTTAATATGAAGCATGTCTGCCTTTAAAACAACTTGAAGATTTCAGCAGTGTTTATATACGGAATCTAGAAGCACGTGTACAAAACGACATATTTTAGGTTCTATATATATGATAGATAAACTAGAAATTCTAACTAAAATTTTGTTTATTTACCGAGGGAAAAAATTAAAAGAGCTTTGTTTATATTGTATACTGATGGCTGTTTATTAGCGTGTATAATAACTTTTTGTAAACTGAAAACTTAAATTATATTCCATGCTGCAAAATTAAGCCAAAGAAACAAAAGTAGGGAAATTGAGAAATTCAAAAATTATACTCTCAAATTTGAAATGGTGTTAGAAAGAACAAAGATATATGTACAAGCACCAAAAGCTTTAAGAACATTCACGGGATCGGCACGTTTAGTAACAATCCAAAGCTATAAAACTCTTCATCCTTCCAAATTTCATTTTGAAAAACTTCTTCGTTTTATTATATTTAAGCCAGGAATATACATTTTGGAAAATTTCATTTTGAAAAACTTCTTCGTTTTATGTAATACAATTGTAAAGGTCGCAAAGAATGATGCAGGGGCCTTCGTCTTGATAAAATAAAGGGAGAAATGCATTTTCTCTTCTAAATTTTATGTTATGCGTAATTTATATACTCTAACTTTTTAAAATACATATTGCGACAACATAAATCTTTTAAATTGTACAAAACACAACTCAATATAATTTTGACAACTAATAAAGGTAAAATTTATGTATATTTAACCACTGATATTTTTAATTTGTGCAATTTGATACCTTATCTGTGAATATTATGTGCAATTAAACCCTTATTTTTTTTATTATGTGCAACCTAATATCCTGGTATTACTTAAAGCTACGGTTTGCATTGTTTGAAAAGTATAAGATTTTTTGTACAGTTTAAAAAGTTTAGGATATCATAATACATATTTTAAAAAATTAGTTTATAAATTATACATAATCTAAAATTTAAAGGGTTAAATTTTTAACCCTAAAATAAATTTGGGTATCCCTTGATGGTGACACTTGTGACGTACTTTAGAGTGCCAAGCCTGTAGCCAGTACTAGACAACCTTTAAGTCCCCGTGGTCCTGCATGCGCGCGGATCTACAAAAGAGCAACGATTAATGTGTTGAAGTTGATTTTGCTTTGTGTTTTATTTTATCTCAAAGATTTTTGCTAACAAGTTTTCTTAAAACAATAATTAAGGTTCCCATAATAAATAAGTTTTAAAATTTTAAAATAGATAGCACACCGTAAAAACAAAACAATCACATTTCAATGGTAAGCTTATCTTTTTCAAAACCTTCAAATTACGAGCAATGATTGAAATTTCTACAGTATAAAAGTTTTCTGATAAATCCTGTACCTAGAAAACATAGCAATCACATTTCAATGGTAAACTCTTATTTTAATTCTTAAAATTAAGAATGTCTCAATTTAATTTTTGAAAACACAAGATGTGATTTAAATTAATTTTTTGGTGAGTCAAATTAACCTTCACAAATATAGACATAAAAATTAATTCGAATATTTTTATAATTTTAAAAAACAAAATTAAACACATAATTGTAAAATCAATATAACCTTTACCCGTTATAAAAGTATCTTTATTGATTTAGATTACCACACAAAGTTAGGCCTACTTAATTTATTCAATTGATTCACGTGGGGGGAAAAAACTGCAAAAAGATTATCATATTGTTGGCTGCGTACGATAATGCGAGCAGCTAGCTAATAAGTATCCTATAGCTGCGGCTAACCCTATACGTAGTTTATCTCATGCAATATTTTTGCCTGCTCCAGAGTTATCACAAAACCAATTTTTGCCGTAGAAATGCGTTATTTCCAATAATTGATTAAGTTTATACTACTAGGTATTTGAACCGATTTAGAGTTGTACCAAAAAAAATCCTTTTAGAATTATGACATGACAGGAATTCATCAAAAATCTACGGCACGAAATTTATTAAGATTATTTCGAAAGATCAAATCAAAAGTTCTCTTTCATGGTTGTTAATTATTGGATTGGATTGGATAAGTGATGGTCCTCTGAAAACGAGGTAGCATTTTGGATGATCGAATGAACTCAAAACTGATTAACAATTTTACCTTACAATCTAACCCAATTAATATCATCAGGTGCCTATAGTATCTTTCAAGCTGACATGAGGGTCTCACTTCAACAATTACACGCAGAATATCACATCATACGGAAGAAAGTCACGTAATGCACTAATCTCAATGAAATTTGAACCAGTCACACACGTGCAAACAAATAGACAGATTCTGAACGGATTCTGATGGAAGAATTTTCAATCCTCTTAAATAAATTAAAACGAAATACTATACACGGGGGGTGCGCATAGTAGGTCCGTTGAGTTCAGTCGACAACCTAATTGTTGTATGGGCCAATATTATAATATTTATGAAATGAAGCAAGGGATCTTGGAAGTAGATTGGAACTCAACAACTAGTAGGTCCTCAATAATTATGGATGAAGAAAAGGCGACCAACTAAGACTATCATGCATATATGTATATTTCTTCTTTTCCTCTTCCCATGTGTTTAAACTTTAATTTCCTCCAACGCTCCGAGTAGTACTGCTATTTGCATATATTCATACTACAGAAAACAAATGACAATGTTAAACTTGAATACCATCTATATTTACAATAGTATCTCATTATTAATTTCTGTATTAATTTGATTTTAATTAGAGTGCTCCAATTCATTTTGACACACACATATTGCACATATTAATTTTATAATTCATACTGCATATATATACTCATAAAGAAAATGAAATGTTCAATTCATACGACCAAGGCATATGTGTAATAAACAAATAGATAACAAGGCAAAAACTGAGAGTTTCTTAAAGATGACGATATTTTTGTTAGGATAAGAGAGGGTGAGAAAATAGAAATTAGAGAAAGAAAGGGTAATAAAAAGAAGGAGGGTGGGTGTGGAAGAGGATAAGGTGAAGGGCCGTGGCTGTGGAGATGGATGCACTTTTTAATTAATGTTTTTTGTTTCCATGAATTAATCATGAACAGCTAGCTAGCTAGCTAGCTGCCCTTTGATTATCGTACATTCATTCTCTCTTTCTCTCTCTTACACATTTTCATTTCCTTGGTCACTTTCTCGGGCTTTCTCTTTCTCGGTGAGTGCAAAGAAAGTGAGAGGGTGATGGGAGTGCGTGGTGTCAAGCGGCTCTATGCGGAAAAGAAAAGGGGAGAAATGTCAAAAAACTGAAAAAGCAACAGCTCATGGCTTAGATTTGGGGGCCCCACGAAATTCTCTCACTGTGGATTTCGTATTTTTTTTTTCCCCTTTTTGACGCGATGCCTTGGCCGGGAATTGGTAGTAGAATGGGATGGGATGGGATGGGACTCCACCGTCACACCACTCACTCCCTCATCTTCTTCCTTCACTCACTCGCTCTTCGATTCGCCCACCACTCATCTTTCATCTTCACACCCCCGCACCTCTTGCTCTTGGTCGGATGAATGGTTTCAATTCCACTCTCTTCTTCTTTCTTTTGATTTCTTTGTCTTGATTCCAGACTAAATAATATATAGGGTTCAGGGTTTTGATCTTGGTGATCTTTTAATTAAATTGATCTTCAATCAATCGGCAGAGTATAATATTATGCATGCAAATGTATATGGGAACAAATTTATAAGTAACACGCCAATAACATCCACATTGTAGAAAAAGTGGCGGTGGCTGTGCATTTTGCCGCCACCGACTGTTGAAAAATCAAAAAGATTCGCGCACGCGATAATGTAATCTGATTGTATCGCGAAATATCTTGATAATTTTTCAAAATCATCTATAAATAGAGCCTTGAAGCAGACGATTTTTGCATTCCGAACTGAGAAGCATTTCCTCAGTTGTAAAGAAAGAAGCAGTGTGGGCTTCTTGTAGTGAGAGAAAAATAGAGAGTGTGTGTAAGAAAATTCCAAGAGTGTAGTGTGAGTATACACTGGGGGGTTTTGGATATATTCTCTAGATCTCTGTAATACTACTAATTGTAATAGAAGAGAGTCTCATTGGGGATACACTATAATGTAATTACTCTTTAAATATAGTGGATTATTTTTCGGAGTTTGGCCCGTGGTTTTTCCCTCAAAATTACAGGAGGGTTTTCCACGTTAAAATATTGGTGTGCAGTTATCTTGGTGTGAATAGTAACGAGTACTATTCATAAATAGTGAAGCGGGGTCCCACTACATAGTACTATTCACGTGAATAGTGACGTGGGCCCCACTGCGAATTACTATTCACCGTGTTCTATTTTTCCGCCTCTTCAATTTGGGCGCGCTTCCGCTCACATCCGGAAAGTGTTTATTACACTTAGGGTGTACCCGACTCTGATGATATCATAACACACATACTACTAAAATAACCAAGACGGGGTAAATAATCAAATAATAATCATATTGATATATTTATAAATTGATGTTACAAACTATATATGTCGCACAAATGCAATTTTTTTTTCTTCCTTTTTTAATCCTGATCCCCACATGAAAGCTATAAGGGAATCATGAACGCAGCAC
>CM062345.1:59926063-59951063 GCA_031216105.1 Dalbergia cultrata
CACTTGTAAAAGAAGACATTTCATATACGATTTTTCAGTTCGGTGCAAGTGTTCAACTGTGATTCTGAGATATGGCTCAACCCAGTGATCCACTTCTCCTCTGCAGTTTTGAAAGACTAACTTCTATAAGCTTTGGAGCTGGCACAATATCATTGTCCTCCATATTTTTGTCTGACATGATCTGGAACATGAAACATAAATCCAAGACATCAATAATAGCAGTGAGAATAATAACAGATGGTGACTCCAGGCATAATGGTAAAGTAACTCACAGAGGAAATCATATTCCAGAGGCTTTGTTGATAGTCAGGTTCTTTGCAAGTACGGAAATAGATGTAGCAGAATGCCTTATAGAAAACAGCTCTAAGTGAAGCTACCTACAGTAGAATAGATGTAGCAGAATGCCTTATAGAAAAGAACATGAACTTACTTACATTTGCTAAAGAGAATGGTCTGATTCTAGTCACACGTGCTTTTGGCATCGATCATATAGAAATGAGAATTATATATAACAATGGTCATGAACTTCATCAAGAACTAATACAGTCACATGTTATCCGAAAATTATTACAACTATAATACCCAATGTGCAAACCTTTCCAAAAATTTGAATTCATTCTTACCAGTTCACATAATGGTATCTCACCATTGCTATTAATCCAACAACAGAAGCAGTGTCCTCTAAAAGAGATAAATATGCCTAAAATAAATCCAAAAGAATAGCACCTTTTACAAACATTATGGAGCTCTAACTAAAATCCAATTGAGATGTAACCACAACAATTTCCTCAAGCAGCAACACCACTAGCATTCAATAGATTCAAACTCAAACATGGTGACAATACATCTTTTAACCAAACAAATAGAGATTCAAGCGTTACCATGATAAGTAGCAAAGAAAATGTACTAAATCAAAAGAGTGATAATAATCCCCAATACAAACCCTAAATCACATTGCGAGGTGGCGATTCATAGAAAAATGACAAAATCATGGTTAAATCGCTCATAGATTTATTGCAAATCAAGAATTCGAGGAGCAATAGAACAAAATTTGAGAGCAGATCAATAATCCATAGCTCAAACATTAAGAACAATGAAATTCAAGTGCTAGATCAGTCAATAGAAAAAAGGATAGAAACTTACAAGAGTGTGATCTAAAGTGCGAGAGCAACGAAGAGTGCAAGAGTGTTAGAAGGCGGAGACAGAGGAAGAAGTTCGGTGACGCAGTGGAAGATGCAGAGAGCGAGAGAGCATGCGTGAGAGTAAGCGTGAGCGTGCGAAGGATTCTGAGCCGTCAATCCAGGTAGGGCCCAATCGGCCTTCTTGGCGATGCAAGGGACGGTCTCGATGGCGTGGAAGAGCCGATTCTTTTCTGCTGAGTCTTTGATGTAGGTTTCGAGGAGGAGGCTGCACATCTTAGAGTGGATGTTCTCGCCGGCAATCTGTAAGCCGTAGAAGGCGCGTGCCTCCAAAACTTGGACCTCTCTTATGAACTGTCCGGCCAGGTTCTTAAGGATGATGCGGTCAGAGGCAGTGAAGAAGGCGAGGACCTAGGTGATGAAGTGGCGCTCGTCGTCCGTGAGGGTGTCCTAGTGGCGGAGATCGGCAGAGAGGTCGACCTCCTCAATGGTCAAGAAGGAGGCTTCAGCTTCAATTGAGAGAGAAAAAAGTTAGGGTGAAATAAGGGGAAATGTGACAACCAGCAGAATGAAAAATAAAATAAGGTGGTTCTATTCACTTGACCCGCCATTTTTATTATTGAAAATGTGTCGGTTATAAAACCCGCCCTAATTCACCTAATATTATGGCAGTTTTGAAGAACTGTTATAAATAAATTGCTATAATTTACATGATTTTTGTAGTGTCAACAAACCAACACCAATTAAAAAAGTTAATTTATAACTTGTCATAATTAAGTGCAGTACTCTCAAGTCTCAAGTTGTAAAAATGTGAGCAACCACTCTAGTCCCTTCAAACACAGCTACCATCAAGATATAATCACTAGAAGAAAAATCAAAATAAATCAGAAAGTGAGACACATAGACACAAACACACATAAAAAAAAAAAAAATAGAATCAAAGACAAGTACAAAAGAAGAGGGGCTATCGAAACCAACATGGAGGCTGCCCCTTGGCCAGAGACGAAGGGTTCTGCTGCTGCTGGTTGTTATGTAAAGAGAGCTGAGCTAGGGTTTTTTCGGAAAGCGGAAGATGACAGCTTATAGTCTATATGCTGCAAATTTTCTATCATGGTTCAATCCTGGTTTTTTTTTTTTTTTTTTGTTGGAGGGGTTGTGGAATTTTGGGTCGTTACTACAGGAAAGCACAGGAGGAGTAATTAGTGGAGCAAAATGGGTTGGTCACTAGAGAGGATGCAGGCTCGAAACGGGAGGAAGGTGATTTTGCTAAGAAGCAAGGAAAGATGTGAACCAGAATGACGGAACCAAGCAAACCCAAGACTAGATGAATTATGGGAAATGAAAACATGGGCAACGGTTGGCTAAAATATAGGAATAATCGTGGCCTTTACATGCCTGGGGTTTAGTTGGCTAGTAAGCTAGATATAAACAGACCAGACAAACTCAGTGATTTAGATTATTTTTTCGGTGTCATTTCTAGCTTCATTTTCGCTTTTAGTTTAGTTTAGCTTTAGTCTTAGTTTAGTTCTTATTGTATGCAATTTTCAAGTTATTAATACAATTTACTTTCCAACATATTTTTTTCCTTCTCTTGAATTAATCTTACTAAAACCTTTCTAGAGTGATTTGAGGGATCCATTGGCTAGGAAGCAAAGTACCCTTCCTATTACAAATCGTCCGAGTTTGATGATCACGTTGATTCGTTCATCATATTAGAATTTATGTCTTAATCAATTTATTTTGGATCAACCCAGTGTAGAAGTGGAGTTTTTGCAGTAAGGCAGCAAATCCGCCATGTTTCCACATAGTTAACTCCATCCTGTATCCCTTGCAGAGTTGCACTATTTTGTAATTTCCACTTTATTTGTGTTTTGTGCGTGATCAAACCAATCACTTGCACAAGAAAATAAAATGAAAAAATGGCCAACGGGAACTCAATCTCAATCATTACACATTTCCTTTTACAGTCAAAACTAGCCCCACAATAGTGTGCCTGATTTTCTTTGTGTGAATACCATCTCCCTTTGTTTGTGATTAGCTAGCTGCAGCCTGCAGGTTGTGGTATTTGAGTTATACCCAAAAACAAAACTAGATATTTCTAAGAAAGTGAAAGCTTAGTGCTGATTTCTTGGGCTTCTCTGCATTGATCAATCTTGTTGCCATCGTCAGTTCCATCTCCGTGACTCAAACCCAGTTGCAAATCAGGCAACCATTGCTCATTTTTCTGGATACTTTCTTGATTTGACTGCATAACAAAAGTTTATGGTTCATGAAGAAAGAACAAATAAATTGATGAATGAACATACAGTGTTCTTATAATATTTGTTCAACGGTTCAACCCTAATTATTTTACCTTTATCCGAAATGGAGGGCCAAATTCTTGCTTCAAACTATTGGAGATCAATAGATATTCTCTGGTAGATGGCTGAACAGATTCAGGCATGGTGCCAAATTGATCTACAACAGATTTTGATGACTCTGCATTAGCAGCAACATTATTGGAAGGTAAATTATTGAACTCCCATTGATGATTGTTCACAATTTCTAACGGAGGCCACTTTTTCTCTTCGTGGAATTGGCTTGGTCTAATGGGTGCAATTCTGCAGGATGTATCGACGAGTTGAATTTGGTTTGAAGCTATTGATCTTCCTTGAGTTGGGGAGACAACTTCGTTGCTTGTTACATAAGTTGGTATTCTGAAATGTTGATGATTGAAGTACAATTGATGTTGCCTAGAGAGAGATTACAAATAAGGGTTGCTGCTATAAAACAATTTTGTTGAAAACAAGATGAAGGATCGATGATTACAAAAAAATGTTTTTTCAATGTTTGCATGGTTAATTACCTTGAGTCGGTGGCGTTTGCATGTGAACGTGATAGGGAGAAGGGCGGCTGCATCAGACCTTGGAAATGGCTATGTTCATTGAAATTACTTGCTAGGATAATTCCACCATTTCCCATCTTGAAATGTTGATGCAGACTCGTGGACTGTTGGAGTATATGAGTTCTACGACCTACTACTCCTTGGCTCGATCTGTATGTTGGGTTTAGTACTGTAAAGTGAATATGAAATGATTGTCAAATTCAAGTGATTGACCCTTTAACCCTGAGTACTTATAGCATCGCTACTTTACTTAATTATGACCTACAGTAAAGCAAGTTATGTACCGATTTTGTTTCCTTTATCTGTTCATATACTATGTTTCCTTAAGTTAAATATAACTTTTGCATGCAGATGTATTCCGTATATTCACTTTTGTTGAAAAGCATTGCCAATTTGTCCAATTTAAGAAGGCATCATTCTTGATAAACGCACCAAATATATATATATATATATTGAATTAAGAACAGTGTTAGTTCTTTGCATATCTATGTTAAACATACTGAAAAATATTATGAGTTAATTAAGTGGAATATTTTTTGTAGCAGGAAAAGAGGGATTTAAAATTTTTAAAATGAGGAGATTGATAAAGTATAAAAGCAAGAAGTTAATACTCTTACATAATTTAATGGGACCAACATAAATGGAAATTATCCATTTAAAGGTAGTTAATCCTATACTTTTATACTTTATCAATTTTCTTACTTTAAAGGAGTCAAAAATTGAAAATATAGGTGCCTCCTAGCAAATACAAGAAAGGATATACAAATAACACTCTCAATTAATATTGTCCCTACTTTTCATTATATGATCAACAAAAAATGTCCACTTTTAACATGAAAGATTACTCGTCCTTGACTTTTACGTCCATACATTACTCTTACAATGCTAGTTGGCTTGCCGCTTGCATTTAAAACCTACAGTCTACTGAAGTATATATAGTTGGAAACAGTTATGGAATTGTTTTTCCTATAATTAAAAGATGCTTAGCTCTTATAGAGAGAAACAAAGAATAGGACCAAGTCTACATCAAAGACACCAAAACCGAGAAAATAAAAAAAACTCAACAGTCATGGAAAGTTTACAAACTGATTGATCATATGACAATATGATCCGGGAAAATTAGTTAGGTTCATGAAATAGCTTTTTTATAAACTTCTATAGGGTATGAAAGTTTAGCATTACATGAAGCAATTATTATTAGTAGGAAGTAGGAACACATTTTTTGTGGAGGAATTGCTCTTAAAATTTTTGTATAAATTAATAATACTAAATTGTACGAGAACAATATATGATTTGTCCATCTGATATTTTATTAGAGAAAATTTATTTGTATATGATATAATTTCTCTGTACTTGTTTTGCTTAAGTTTAATAGAACAAACATAATTAGAGTTAGAGTATATCCACTGTGTGTATCGATTCATCAGCATTGATTAATATATATTACTACACGTAAAAAAGATTTAATTAGGTAGCCCTTACCTTGCCCGGCCACGTCAAGTTTCTTGCTACGGTACATCTGTAATGAAAAGTGGATAATCATGAAATTATTAATGTTGGGAAGGAATATACATCAACTAATTAAGCCATTAGAAATGGAGTAATTAATGTTGAGGGGGGGTTTTGCACGAGTTGATAGGTCAAGTGCAAAGCTATATATATAATCCAGAGAGTATTTTCTCAAACCTCAATTTATGTTACCTGCAGGTGACTCTTGACATGAGCAATGCTGAGTCCTCTCACATTCATTAGCTGAAGCACCAACTTGGGTGTTGCTCCTACACCAATTAATATGCAGAGTTTCAACCTAAAGTTTTCACTTTTCACCGGGGATGTATTGTTTGTGCAATAATATTATTTGGTGGTACAAATAATATTATAGCTGTTTGTGCACAACCTTTCATCTTTTACAAGCATCCTCTGATCTCATAATCATCAACTTCAAAAGTAATTGTACCATTGTTTTATATATTTTTTTATTATTATCATTATTATTATTATTATTTCTCTTTCCACCCAGATAAGAGGTGTTTCCATTGTGTGGATTTTGATATGCACAATTTTTTTCCTTTTCAAACTATTTAGTACTAATGTTCACTTATTTGTACATAAAAAATGGATATTAAGAGTAGATATCATAAAAAGATACACAACATTAATGATGGTGAAAATTATTATTAAACTCATGAAAAAACCCGATTCCAAAGACTAAGGACATTGAATTGGGAAATCTTCATACCTTTTCGTTTTTGGTAATGAAAAGAAAGCTTCACAACTTAATAGCACATTTGAGTTACTTAGAGCCTATTTAGTTTGAATTTCTAGTTGTCAATTTTCATTTTTAGTTTTCAGAATCTTATGAAGGAAATACTGAAAATTGAAAAATTGAAAATTAAAAATTGGAAACTCAAACCAAATATATTCTTATTTATTCAATAGTGTGGAAGTTATGATGGGGCCAAGGCTTTTTATCTCTTTTTGTTGTGTCCACACTTGACTCCCTCTTTCGATATATATGTATAAATAAGTAATGCTTTAGTTATAGACAAGAGAAATGTTATTTATACACAATATATAGCAAACACCATATCAATATTAGCTTATCATTGGATGAAGTATGTGACTGTTATCAAATGAGGTCTACAACCCATATTATTAATAATAGATGATAATGTATTGATATTGTCCCAAAAATATTAGTATTGTATACAAATTAAATAACATTGCTAGTTAGTAGATAAGCAAATACTTACTCTCTTGACCGCCAAGCCTTTCAACAGCATGCACAAAGGAGAGATGAAGCTCAGGAGTCCACCGAAGCCGAGGCATCTTGGATCTGACATATTGTCTCACTGCACCTCTTCTCTCCTTTCCCTCTCTTGATGGACTATTACTACTCCTATTTCCTGAAGAAGTTCCCTCATCATCCCTTATTGCTTTCTCTTTCCCCTCAGTTGCCATTTCGCAGGCCTCATCTGTGTCGTCATTGTTCTCATCACTGCTTGCCTCTTCATTCAAATCAAAGGAAGACCATTTCTGAGATGATCCCAATGAAGTTACCTCATCCTGCTCCTCATCATCATTCTTGCCACTCCTCTCATTGTCATCATCAATCTCATATCCTTGTGAGTGTGACATGTTTGTTTGTTGTTGCACAGGCTCACCCCAAAGGCAGACTAGCTCCAGTTAGTTTTAAACTTAATTTGTTGTGTTTTCCAAGTTATTAGAATAATATATATAGTTCACGTCTGAAACAAACAGAGGAAATATCTTAATGCGAAACAAAAGAACATGAACAAGAACACGTGAGGACAAGCTGTAATTTCTCTATGACAATTACTAAGCTTTGAAACTGTTAAAATAGCTGCACGGAAATGCTATGATGAGTATGAGGTGACGGTAAAGTAACAGTGAGAAGTTATTGCAGAAGACATTTATTGAAGATCCCTATGGCATACACGCATTGTATCTACAACTTTATATATAAAATAGAATTAGTTCAAAAGTCAAGAGTTAAGTGTAAATAGTACAACCAACTTCCTACTTTGAAAATAATTGTGTGATGAATGTAAGGTTCAGAACTGCATTATTTAAGAAAATTTTCCTTGTTTAGTACCTTTATCAAATCATCAAATGGAGGCTATGGAGTACTGAAAATTTATGAAGAAGAAAAGATTAATTTAAGAGTTGATCAGTATCAGCTGGAAGGTATTTAAGCAATAAAAAAAGAAACGTGCCAATTGGGTGTGCATACAGACGCAAATAGTTTAGAACATTTCATTTTTTAAATCAGGAAAGTTAGCAAGAAACAGTTCTCGTTTTATCACTGAAACTAAAGATTCAAATTGAATAGTAATAGTATAATGGACTTTCTGGACAAGCTTGAACAAGGTGACTAGCTAACACACACAGATGTCCTTCGTTCTTTTACTTCAGATTATATGTATCAGCAAAAGATATGATCGTGTATATGATGAAGAGAAAGGTTAATTTAATGGGCACGCTTTGGAAATTAATTAAGATATATTCAAAGTGCTCCTAGCTACACATCATATATTAGCCACTGTACTCATCTAGACTCGAGAAACATACTTCAGAAGGATAAAGCTAAGCAGGTGGACAAAAAAGTTCTTTGGAGCTAGAAGATAGAAATTGATAACGAAAATCTTCATGCCGTTCCAGTAGGAACCATTATATATAGTTATAAGAAGCAGAAGGAAAGGAAGATTCATGATCATAAGAAAACCCTAAAGGGTATGGTGAAAAAAAACTCATGAAGACGAAAGAATAATAAACTGATATCATTAATTATTTGCCCAAAAGATAAAAAGAAACATATAAAGCAAAAGCACGGATGAATATACAATCTATTGGGTGTTTATTCCTTTTTGCTTCACCCTAGTCAGTACTACTAACCATTTAAGATGATGATGTACCTTTCTCTTCCAAGCCTATTGATCTTGTGTTGTGCACCGTGCAAACTGCATATCTTTGGAAAAGCTTCATGTGGACAGATTAATATGATGAACTGGATTTAGTTTTGGATCATGATTTTGTTTGATGGGTGGAGGGTCTGGGAGAAAGAGATGGGGGAGCTAGAGAGGATATAATAATATCTCATACCTGGTTTTGGCATGTCTTTATGGTACTTCATATCATTCAGCAGAATTTGGGGTCATCAAGTTTAATAAGATATTAAAAATACCTTATGGTTACAACTCAGAACTGGAAAAAAGAAAAATATTTGAGAATAACAATATTCGGACAGGCTACTTGTTGTCTTTAAATTGTAATAACCCTACATAATGGATACAGATGCGTCTGGTCCCTTTTGAACTGTTGGAAATCATGTGACAACTACCATCATTTTCTCTCCCCCTCCCTGCCCCCGGGGTTCTGTCTCTCTCTCTCTCTCTCTTTCCTTGGTTGCTCGCGATTATCTTAGTTGTGTAATGTGTTTTGACCTGTGCTAGAGACTTCTGGCTTTGTCGTTGTGATGTATATTTCTTTATCAAACTCTCCAAGATGGCTATAATCTCAAGTAAGTGTCCATAATATGTGGGGTCCATTCCTTCAACATTTCAAATTCTCCTCACCTAAACTTAGACTTTCTCCCTATCTCAATATACACACCACTGTTTTCCTGTCCCTATGTACAACTTCTTGCTGGCTACTGTTTTCAATTTATTTTAATAACAACACATGTTTCCACAGGCCTCTTTCCCATGCATGTGTCACAGTGACGTCTGATTTTTGGCCTCTTTGGAGAGTATTAACAATTGAAAAAGCTTAATAATGCAGTAATATAAGGGTGTGTGTGGATTTTAAAATGGTCAATTTTGGTGGGAAATGTGTAGAAACAAGGACGTTTTTAGTTTAGTTTTTGAGGCTATGTCAATAGCAACTGGGTGCAATATATATAATACCATATATAGTTGAATATTTGACGAATTGTTATTATAACTTTTTTTAAGTGCATGGGTTATATATGACTGGAATCTTGACTAGACTTGTGGACTTGCACGCACGGGGAAGGAACAAGAGAGGTTGTATTAGAGATTTATCAATTGTTGCATGCATCCAATGATGAAGCAAGGAAATAAGTCCAACTCCAAGCACTATTAGTCAAAATATAATACTTTGCATTACAGAACTTAGCTCTGGCTAATTTGATTATTTATTCATATAATAGTATCAATGTATCATTTCACTTTTTAAACCTAAAAGGGAATGAATCGTGGGAAGGAGAGGATTCGTTAGCAAAATGTTTGACAATCGAATTAACTTTCTTCTAAAGGCAATTTTAAAAGAGAAGAGGGAGTTGAAATTTTCAGCAACTTTATTGACTTCTAATGCACCCAATTCTTTTGATTTGTTGAATACTACATCCACACCATTTATGGTTTAACTATCAGTGTCTTTGTCAATCATGCACTGTTTCACACCAGCACTGTTCCACACCTGTAGATTTCTAGTTAAAAGGTGAAAAAATGCTAAGTTACAGAAAGGCCATAAACCAATCATGTGAACTCACAAATTATAGTCACATAACCAATGCCTGTTCATCTATTCTACTACCCTCTGACGTTCATATATTTGACCCCAGCTGCAATTAATGCATCATTTGATCATTCGAGGTCAATAGATAGATTAGGCTACCAATGCATTAAAGTTCAATGCTGAAGAAACTGAGGGTAGCAATGACAATAGGCTACCAATAGATTGGGCTACCAATGACATTCATACAAGAGTTTGGTAATTGATCAAGCAAACAAGGAAAACTTGTCTCTCTCAAAATATGTGCTGATTAAATAGGAGCATCATCTTCCCCTCCAAAACTGAAGATTTGTTTTTTGCTCCTCCTTTTGGAAGGATTCAGGATTATTTTTTCGCCCAAAATGACAAAGAGGGCCTACTCCTCATAGATTTTGGCATAATCATGACAACAAACTTAAAAAAAAAAAAGGCTCGTTCTACTAGGCAAGTGCATATTTTCTGGTAAGTGAGAGAGAAAGTGATGACAGATATTCGCAGAATTAAAGTAAAGGGGTTAGGCAAGGAGAAAACTATACGTGGCAGAGAAATAAAATAAGAGGGCCTAAAATGAGAATAAGAAACTAAAAATGACAAGGTTGGTTTTGTCCTCAAATGCGCATGAGAGTTGACATTTCTCATTATGTTAGCCCCCCATGAGAATCTTTCAAAGAATTAGGAGTCTTTTCTATTATTTCATGGATGAAGACGTCCAACCTAGCTAGCATTACTGAATCTACATCTTAAATACTATAAGATTAAGCCCTTTTTTTTTTGGCTTCCCGTTAGTCCATCCAAAGATTTTACGAGATAATTTAGTTCCTCAATAATTAAAACAAAACTTATGTTCCTTTAAAATTTTAATAATATGATATATTAGTCTTTTTGTGTATTTAATCTTATAAATAATAATAAAATTGCACATGTGGCCTGTTGATAGGGATATTAAGTGATTCATGTGTTATTTGGTGACCGAAATTATAGGATAAAATAATTTATTTAAATCTCTATTATAAATGATAAAATGATCGTTTTATATAATTTTAAACATCAAAATGAGTATTCTAAAATAATGTCATTTTACTTGAATCTAATGGTTTAATTACATATCATTATTATATTATATAACATGTGTAAGTTCATTAACAAATAACTAATAGAGGGATAAATATGTTTAGTAAGGGATCACGAAATCAATTTCTTTTCTTTAGGAACTAAACAATGCAATGCAAAAATCTTAAGGGACCAAAAAAAGTGTCCACTCATATTAATAATGTGCCAAGTTATTATACTTTTTGTCGCTTTCTTATTGTTGCAGAGATTTATGTTTTTGATTTAGAAAAGGAAAAACAAAACTTTTTGACATTATTATATATGGATCGAGCATATCATTACGGTAATGAATTGAAAACGGCATAGTTTCAGTATATACTCTTTGGACATAGGTGTGGAAGTTTCTTCTCTCTTGTGAGAGTGTATTGAGTTGAACTGTCATCTCTCTTTTTGTAGTACTAGCCTTATCATTTTTTAATTTCTCTTCTTTCTCTTATTAGGTTTGTGTGTATTTCTCTTTTATATTGTTTTCCTCATCCTTTTTGTATATGTTTTCTTTGTCCCATTTATTGGTACTGTTTCCCCCCTTTATGGATGTTTTATGTGCCTTTATGACTGATTTGATTTTCTCTTGTGGCTACTTCCTTGTTAATGGTTTAAAAAAAAAATACAAATATATAAATATTTAGATCTACTTTGAAATAAGGCATAATATATTCTTCATACTGCAATACTAGTATTTATTATGAAAGATATTTTGTCAACGATATAGTTTTCGGCCACCCAATCCTCATTGGAAACAAAAATATTCTTTAAATTAATATTTATATTATTAATTTAACATTTTTAAAATAAATAAGTTTAATGACTTTTATTAGTAAAGTATTCAAATTCTATTTTTGAAATTCATTCTATTTGATAATGCTTACATAAAACGTAAATTAAGCATTAATTTTCTTTTAATTTGATATATGCAAAAAAATTTATATTCTTTTTTATAATTAATTATATATAAAAAGGTAATTTTATCAATATTATTGAAATGATATTCTTCATATCAAAATTATTTTTAAATAAATATTTTAAAAATAAATCATAATAATATTAGCTGACTTTTAATTAAAATTAAATTTTTAAAATCAAAGTTTTAGTGTGTCCTCCAAAAATAAACTCTGATAATTTAGCATTGAGTTCATATCACATAGATCCTTAGTATCAACTTTTCGTGTGAAAGAGCTTAATTGACAAGCTTTTCGTCCATTATTGTAAAGAATGATCACATGGATCCTTAGGTTCAATCTAAATAATGTCTGATGGAGATTTCAGAAAATAAAATTTATTTTTTCCAATTCACCTGTTTGAATTGCATGACGGAAACTAGGGGAGAAAAGTTAGTAAGAATCTTGATGACAAGTCATCAAATTTAGAAAAACTAGTTTTTAACCCGTGCGATGCACGATATTTTACATTTATAAATTGTTAAAAAATTAATAAAAAAATATATTAGAAAATTGAATTATAATATATTAATTTTACAATTTATCCTAAAAGTAATTTAGCAAGGTTGATCTTTTTAAGATAAATAATTTACCAAAATGTTATATTTATGTGTGTGTGTGTGTGTGTTATAACCTACAACTAATTTTAGTTGAGCATAAATCAATAATACTTATGTTGTAACAAAACTATTACCCATGTAATGTATATCTTTATTATCACTCATATAATATATAAATTTTGTATTATCCAATAATAATAATAATAAAACCATTTTATGATTAATTTCTTTTGTCATGGTCAATAATTATATGGTACACTAATTGTTACCCATGCAATTTATATATTTGCATTACCCGTGTAAGATAAGTGAATCATTACATGAGTAATATATGTTTGATATCATCACATATTTAAATTATGAGATAAGATAACCAATGGATAATTTTTTTCCTTTTAATTAGAATTTTGAATTATTGTCATATTACAATAAATTAAATTCTGATAGGTAGTTGGGTTTCTTAAACATCTTGCTTAAGATTTGGTTCTTGGCAGTATGAATGTAAAGAGCCTCGTCGTTTATAATTAAATTGTCAGTTTATAAGAATAAAATAAATTTATAATAATAAAATATAGTAAATATTAAACAATAAAATTGGAAAAAAGTGAAGAATAAAAGCCCAATCGAGACATTTTTTGAAAGTACAATGTTAATTAAAAATTAAAGAAATATATGCCTAGTGATGTATATGGAAAGAGACTCATGGCTAAAGGTTTAACTAAGCTTTCACCTTGAATGCATTAGTTACTTTTGTCAACATCGGATACCCTGATAATAAAAAAAAAATAGTAATTTATGTTTAAACTAAAAATCAAATCAATCATGATTGACTCCAATCAAGTAAAAAAAAAAAAAACAAATCAATAGTCATCAGATCCAAACAAATTTGTAAAGATCTATTCAATTCTCACTAAATCCAATCAAATTTGAAAAAAAAAAAATCATTCAAAAAAAATGTGCTCTTTTCTACCTGAAATCTAATAAGAACTGATAATAGAATAATTGAGAAAATGAATAAAATTTTAAAAATAATAGATGAAACATGTTAATTAAAAAATACGTATTAATCAAAGAGTCTTACAGATAAGGAAGACGTTCTAAGTCCATACTTATGTGGGAGACTTTAATTTGTCAAAAAAAAAATTATTGATGATAATAGGAACCCACATTTTGCTATTGTTTCCAAAGTTGTCAAGCTATAATACATGCTCTTAATTCTACAAAATGTCACTGCAATCCATTATCCAAAAATCATATTATTATATTTTTAGAGAAAAATAAAAAATGAAAAAAAATCCAAAAATTTGACTTATTAAACAGCAGATGATCGATAACATTGAAATATTTCATCAAAGACAAAAAAAAAATAGAGAGAAGGTCTACTGAAAAAAGATGATGAATGACGATTTTATAAAAGAATAAACAAATTTGGATATAAGAAAAAAAACATGTATGATCATCGATCAAGTCAAAAGATGGAATTGAAATAGAACCTCTCACGGTGTTCAATGAATTAGGATGAATAAAATGAAAATTTTTCTCCACAAGAGATCGTTGATATTGGGCAAAAAAATGAAATATAAAACTGAAAAAACATGGTCAATCATAAAAATAATTGGGAAGCATTTATAATTATCTTTAATTTATTTTTCAAATAAATGAGAATAAAAAAAAACATTCAAACCATTTAAATCTGATTGAAATTCATTTATTACAAATTAATTAATTAATTTTATGCATTTATATTCTATTCAAATTTGATTTATATATAGAGAAAAAAATATGATTAGTTAGTTCAAAAAAGTTGCATAAAAAAATAAATAAATCATTATATACATTTATTATGATAGATTCAAATAAATATGCATTGATTTGAAAATTATTTTTTTTATAGCTGATTATATAACTCAAGAAAAAATATTTATATGTTTTAATAAATTTTTTAAAAATTGATAGACATTAAATTAAAATTAAAAATTGTTAGTAAATATTGTATAAATTAATTTAGAATGAAATTATATATATAATTGATATCACAATCATATATTAATTGAGATTTGAATAATTTATTTGAATTTAATCATTTATATTACATGGAATGAAATGATTTTTTAAACTATGTCAAATATTTTTGTTTAGAAATTTCGGATGGGAAAATGGGTTAAGGATGAATTGCCACGTGGCATTTTTCTTATTTGGATAAACTCTCTTTTATATAAATATATTGATATTGATGAGCATATGGGAAGTAATAGAAAAACATATAATTTGAAAAAAGAGGGGAAAAAAAGAGCGGTTGACTGAAAAAGACCGAGTCCAATAATTGCCATTAGAAGATATGTTTTCATTCATTTATACCATTATATAAAGAAGGTTTAGTAGATAACTATTTTTGATGTCTCATAATTGAATTGGAATCCACTTTCTAGTCCATAAACATAGTTTATATTGAAATATCTATTAATTTGTAAAAAATTTAAAGCACTATCTCTTTCTCCACTTTGCTTCCCATTTTAATGCATGACAGTTTCCAACTTTTACTAATTGTGCACCTCTCAAAATTGTTCCGCTCTTCCATTTCTTTTTCTTCAAATTTTACTTGAGTCTCGACCATTTCTTACCAAAATCTCTTGGAAATAATAAAAAATATAAATTTTAAAAAATAATTATATAAATTATATAAATACCTAAAAAATAGAAAATGCAGCTAGACAAAGACTTAATATTTTTTTTGGGTACAAGGCTTAATATTTAAAATGTAAATTTTAATTAATTTTATTTAAATATTTATTTTATTGAAGTAAAATTGTCATATATAGTATTTAGCACTACCTATTGAGTTGCTAATATTAAATTAAAAAAATATACATATATAGTGTGGGATGAAACAAAAAAAAAAGTTATATATTTGGATTTGTTTGGTTTCAATCTTTATTTTTTTAAAATTTTCTATTTCCATTGTTTTCTACACAAAATACTAAAAGTAGAAAACATAGAAAATGAAACAAGATAATGAAAATTCAAACCAAACCAATTATTCAGTTTCCTATTTTCATTTTCAATTTTCACTGTATTCTTTACAATTCTAAAAGTCATGATAAATTGGAAACAAAAAACTATTTTATGATTCCAAACATACCTTATGGGAATATTTGGTTATCTCATACACGTTTTCTTTTGTCATATAACCTCTTATTTTAGTATGCATTATTTTTTGGATTTCGATTCATTCATCATTTAACGGCCTTACACATACACACGTACCCACAAATGATTGCACATCTTAGCCGAAGAGACGCTTGCATGTTTCATGGATCAAATCCACCGTATACTGGATTGTCTAAGATGTGTATGAGGAATGAGCATCCATTACATTCATTGATAATTGAAGATTAGCAAACTGGGCCGTGGTACTACAGTTATGGCCTGGTGCAATTGGACTAGAATAGAATGTTGTGACTACAACAATTCAAAGGCAATACAATACCTAACCAAAAATTTCTCATCAACTACGCCTGAAAGAAAGACAGCCATTTGAAGTTTTGAACTAGTATAGTCCCACCAATCAAGCCTTGGCAGGGCACTAGGAAAACATTAAGGCAGATACTAACACTACCCAAGATTATTGCATCAGTGTTACAATGGGAAAACTGGAAAAGGGTAAGCTAGATAGATACATTAGGCACAATCAACATTCAGTCGCTGCCATCATATATCCTAGTATGTACAGTTAGCAGTCATACGAAGCAGATGGCCAATTATTCAACGGCAATTTATATTCCCATCATCAAATCATATATAGTTTATGGTCAAGCCTGACTGACTTGTGTTATATAAATAAATTAAAAAAAAAGAGTTATGTCCATCATTGTCTTATAGTAGGGCCTCTGTACTGGCCCCTCGTAACCACCAAGTTTTCTGGAGGTTGAATCCCTTCTAACCAGGTCACTTCAGATGGTTTTACCCCACACAGCTCATCAAGCTCAAGACCTTTTTGTCAAAAGAAAAAGTAAGAAGCTTTAGAACTCAGTGTGACTTGTATAGAAGCTTAGGACCATATATAGAAGAAGGAAGACAAGTACCTGGGAGATCTTTCCTAGGTGACTTCCGGAAATAGGAGCAGTGTCTGCCATCTTCTGATGAGTATGGGGGGGAAAGAATGTCGAATAGAGCACAAGGGGTTAAGGCTTTGAAGCAATGGATGTTGCCACCCCTGTTGGGATAAAGAATTGTTGTGCCACATGGTGCAGTCATCTGACAATCTCTTATGAGTGTTGCTGGTCTTGCTGCAACTGAAGACACAACTTGTATCTCAATTTGCTTGTTTAGAGAATATTTAAAAATGAGAATTTTGAACTGCATGATTCTTCTCATGGGGATAATAGAAGTCACCCAAATGACCATATATTAATGATTTGAAGCAGATTAAACAAAACATGCTTCAATGTGGAAGCTCATGACATCCACTGTTTTATGAATGTTGACTTGGTTCAAAACATGCTTTATTACCTGGCCATAGAATATATCACAGCAAACTTAATAGGAAACCAATTAACATCTACCAGTGGAAGGAAGTTTCTGAGACAGTAATCTTCTGGAGTTTTAAACATCTCGCCTATGTCCAGTGACTTTATAACACATAGAAATCCTAGAAGCTTTTGTACAAGATAGAAAGATGTTCAGTTTGCAAGGCCGAGAGTTTAAACTTAAAAAATCAATGCCGTTAACAAAACTCAGCAAAATAATATGTATGCATAAAAACAAAATTTATGGGTGACATCTGTATACTCAAATCAAGCATATGATGTCTAATAATAGACAACACACCAATTTGAAGGAAAAATACAGAGAAGGCAATCAGTGGCACCAGCAAATGACAAGATTAGCCTTGCATTGGCATAGAAAAGGTGAAAGCACGGTGACAATAAAGCAGATAAATACCAAGTGAACTGAAGGTAATTTGATTGCAGCTGTCTCCAACACTATATTTGGTGGAGACATGCTAAACTAATGCAATTTGACATAAGAAACTTCCATTCTTTCTGAATAAGGTTCCCAGGGTGAACTGCGTTTGCCCCTACATAGATTCACAAAAAGAGCTTTTGGCAGTTTTTGCACCAAAAGTTTTCAGAATAATAAGGCCTAAACCAGTTCCATCTAACAGTTGCTCAAGTGCAATGCACATTAGAGGACAAGCAAAGAACATCTGGTCTTCAGTCACCAATCATCTGAATAGGAAAAGCATTATTAAGATGCAACCATTGCAACTTGATTGAGGATTTGAAATATGGAACAGGGATCAGTGAATGAAGTCAAATGTCATGGATGAAGTACAATGATTGTATTTCCCAAGAGAAGTGAGAATATAACCTATATCGTTTATTCCTTATGTTATGCATATTAAAATAACTTTGTTTACTCCTCCCCGTACAAGATATCTGCTGCACCAAACAATTTCAAATAAATATATTTGGGAGAAGCCATAAAAAATAAACAAAATCCATACTGAAATAATTTCCTTTAGATGTTACTGAAGATTCAGAATGCTTTTATTAAAATTCCACCATCATATCCAAACCACAAAATGTATGAGCTAATTTCTAAAAATTCAAATGCAAAAAGATTTTAAGCAGAAACCTTTAGACAGTGGCAAAGAAAATGAGGATTTATGTCACAAAAAGATGGTTTATAATCAGCAGGTTTAAATGAAAAAGCACCTAGCCATATCAAAGCAGCTTTGTTTACCTACATTAACATGATTTGTAACACATGACAAATGGAAAAATCCACTGCTTTTCATCGCCTTATGATTTTTGTTTTCATTCACCAAGAACCATTGAATGAAAAGACAACAACTCAATTAGTAAAGAAAAGACAACTTCTACAACTCAATCACATATATAATGAAAATTAAGAAATAAATTATAAATAAGCTTAAAATAAAATGACGGAAGCCAAGGTAATTACTAATTACATTACAGAACATCACCTTGAGATAGATCATAAGACCCCGGTAAATCAAGCCAATCAAATGATCTCGCATGTAACGAACCATAAAGAAGCTTGCTCAAAACAGTCATTCCAGGATGATTATGAAGTGGAATTATCGAACCAGGAGGCATACAGAAGATTCCCATCTGCAACAAAAGTCCAGCTTTTTGAATTCAAACTTCCACATCCAAAATTCAAGGTGAAAAATACTCAAATAGAGTACCATAAAAGACAGTGACAAGCTGCAGAACAGAACGTAAATGCTTACAGAGAATTTGTCACATTCATGCAAGTGGATGTACTTGATAGGGGGTGGATACTGATGGCTTCCATTACGCCCCCTTTTGCCATTGGTACCATTCAAAGAACTTTTCCATCCACGAGCCAATTGTGCCTCCTGATCCAGACCCACATTAGAAGGCTTCAACTGATCTGTCACAGCAGTTTATGAAAAGATTAACACAAGGATATGCATCCATGATTTAAGACTAACAACTAAAAAGCATTTCAAATCAAGCACTACATCTACATTACGATGACTTTAGCAGAACACTAATCAAGGGTGGAATTGTAGGAACATTAAAAATGGATCAAATTCTAGTTCTATACCTAAGAGGGCTCGAACTTCTTCAAGAGCTTCTTCCGATAGGGGTCCTTCAGCAGCAAAGGAGGCCTTGCAAGTGTCATATAATTTCTGAACAAATGGCATAATATAGGTAGCTACCCACCGATGCTTCTTAATCAGTATGAATATGCAGTAGCCTGAATTTTCAGACGCCGGTGACCCACAAAGACTTTGATGTAAACTTTGGATCAAAGGTGCCGCTTGGATCACTCAACTTTTATATAAAAAAAGCAAAAGGAACAGCTTCATTTCCACGCAACAATTCATTGCACAACTAATCAACTGATCAGCTCCTTCTAGAGCACAACTGCTAGCACCTTGACCAAGGAAAATTTTAAAGCAAAAAATTAGAAAAAATTAAATAAAATGAGTTCAAAGCATGTTACTTTTAAGTGGCTTTAGAAGTTCACTGCTTTAGAACCATCACAAGGAGTAAACTTTGAAAGGAAAAAGATGACTTTTGTCCGGTGAATCTTTAAACTTACACCCCATTTTTCATGGTTAAGGAGTAGATACTGGAAGGTATGATAAACCAAAATGAAGTAATAGAAGTGGAGGGTGAACAAAACGCAGCTACAGGCAGAGTGAAAGCTAATTCGGGGATCACGGGTTTGGTTAAAGAATAGAGATCGAAGGTGAAGATTGGAATCATTGTCATATATATACATGAATATGATAAGTGATAACCTACCTCTATGTCTGTGTTGGACTCAGGGCAGCATCATGGTGGCCACCTGAGGAAAAGACACTTGCACAAAAACTGTGTGTTGCGTGTTTTCACAATACCAGATACTGCTAAGTGCTATCTTTGGATGGCTTTGCTTCTAAGACAGGACAGGAGAAAACCAGAAGAAAAGGATAGACAAGAAAAGAGGTTGGAAAAAGAGGAAAAATATCTTACATGTCACAAATATAATATCTATTTGTTTCTTTTTTTAACATGTACAGAGTATTTTTCTTTTGATTTTCACCCCATTTTTTATTTGAAAAGTCAACTAATTTGAATTTAAGTAATGTAGAGCTCGAAATGAGAGTAACTCTGGTCATAGATACATGTATATAGTATGAGTAGTTAAAAAAAAAATATTTCTCATTTTTATTAGAGCATTTGAGATATGATTTTCTCCCACCAATATATTTTTTTTCGATACATTTCTCCCCATCAATTGTATTTTTATTTGATATATATTCATTTATTCATTAATTTCATTGTATTTTATTGTGAGTGCTTCAAAAAGTAAGTTGCTGAATGATGTGCATAAAAAAAAAAAAATTTCAAAGTAAAGGTGGAATAGAGTATGCCCAAACGTCTTCCCGTTATTTTTTAACTTCTTGAGAAATAAATTGGATCTATTTTCTGGAATTGGGTTTTTGTTAATTAAGAAATTGTTTAAGAAATTAAAGTTAAAAAAAATACAAAGTTTAACATTTTTTTTGGTGTAACAATATTTATAACCTTAAAAAGTTTAAAAATTAATTTTAATCATAAAGTAGCAAATATCTTGTAAGTATTGATAGTATGAAACATATTGAATGGTTGTGATCTTTTAGTTTACACCGTCAAACACTAAAATTAAATCAAAATGGCAAATTATAGTAGGTGAATACAATAGTGAATAATTTTTTTTTATTTTTTGTTATTTTAATGAATTTTATTGATTAATAATATAAAATTATTTTATATTCTTAATACAAATAAATTAAATTCATATTTACGATGACAAATGTTATCAAAATTAGGTTAAACTTAAAAGAAACTTATGTTATACTATAGATTTCAAACGAAAAAAATAGATATGATGCCAAAGTTGAATGGCTCTTTCTTTTCTTTTCATAAAGAATTTCATTGGGCGAGCAAAAAGGAGCCCCACTTGTCATTCCGTAATTATTTGCTTTGATTATGTGAAGGGGGGACACGTGGCTTGGCGTCAGCAGATCCGTGATGTTGTTTTTTAATACAAATCTTTTTTATTTTATATCCTTGGATAATTAGTGTGCCTGACAAAGCTTGATTCTTTTTACCAAGAGAAAGAATTGATGTGAGTGGGTTGTGGTGGGGAAGGTTCAGCGACGGGTGCCACCAGACCAGATTCTCGTACGTTGTCCTAGAAGGTCAAGGCCGTCCCAGTTCATGAACTTGACACTGTTCCGTACAAGGTGCATGAACTCAGCTGAAATAAGCAGATGGATTATTGCATTTGCTGGGCCGCAATTATGCAAAAGAGGGGTGAATCCACTCCCACCAAATTTGGATTATCTTCCGAGTTAGTACTAGACAAGGACATGTGCTTACCTCGACCCCAAAAAAAAAGTTAAAAAGAAGGACATGTGTTTGTCAAGGGAAATGATTTATCTGCTTAAAATATTGTCTTACTTATTATCCTAATTATTATTTTTTTATGAGCTATTATCCTAATTATTATACAAAAGATAATGTTGAATTTTTTTAAAGTTTTTATAATATTAAGAATATTTTCCATTTTTCTAGGAGAATTATTAGGATGATGTATCACTATCCATTTATTAAATCAGTAATCAGAATATTACCAGCTGAGTAGTGATAATTTTTCCTATTCATCCTCCTACTAATCATCCTATTTATAAAATAAGAAAAATATTAGACGCTTTTAATGTCATAAAAATATTAAAAAAATTTTTTTAATATTTTCTTTGTTTAGTAATTAACAAGATAAATCACAGTCAATATTTTGGAAATATGAATCATTAGTCAGTTTTGTCTATGTGCCCCACAAGGCATTTAGCCCTATTTTTAAATATTGAAAAGTGTCGCCGAACATATATAAATTTAGCCAAATTTATTGGAAACTGTTATTAAATTTATTCATTTTACTTTTGAATGCAATTAATTATACTTTAAAAAAGTGACTAAATACCTAGTGCGCTCGCTGTACACAATCCTTCCCCTCATGTGCATCGACTTGACCGTTTTTTGTACAATCAAATGTGCCTTGAGGCTTTGTGCTGCTGTACAATGTGCACAACTTTTGCATCCTCCTTGGAAATTCTACTCCCTGTCTTGGATTATCCTCCATACCGCTCATTCGTTCTTAAAAGTTTTATGAAATAGCTAGCTACAAGCTGGATGGATTGCATTAAGTACATAAACTTTAGTGAGGTTTTATTTAAGCTGCACCAAATGAACTGTGATGTATCACACACAAAGTATTTACCCACACTTATAAAACGTATTCAAATTTATTCACCACCCTTTTAAATATATTTAGCTATACTTTGTAAACGTGGCTAAATACGTAGTATGTAGTATACCATATTTCATCTAATATACCATAGTCTTTGTATGTGTGTGTATATATATGGATACATGTTTAACATTCCTTTTGTTTAAGTCCTTTATCTTCATCTAACTACTGCATGAGAGATTCATATATAATTATATGGCAATACTTTTCAAAGTTACGCTGTTTCAACTATAAGTTAATGTTCAAATCTTAAATTTGTGTATGCAAATTACTTTAGTTTCTAAAATTTAAACTTTGATTTATGATTTTATAATCTTGAGTTACGACAGTTTTTGAATCCAAATTTGTTAAGAAGTCATCACATGCTCTCATGATCTATAACTTTAAGTGATATATAAGTATATTATCTTACATATTATCTAAAATTTGATTCATTAGCTAAGATTTTGAACATTAGAAGTCAAATATGTTTACATGAGCCCATTATTTGACTCATTATCTGAAATTTTTTACACATTAATGTGAACTCATTATTTGTTTATATCATGTCAGAAGCCAAATATATTGTATAACTAGTTAAATTTGCTACTTCGGATGAAATCAAAGTGATTAACGTATGACGAAGACAAAAGTGTGTTAACTCAACCATTGAAATAATAGGTAACTTTAAATCATATTCCATCTATTTCTTATATTTACAAACAATGCGATGAACTATACTCTCCCTTGCTTAATATCCAAATAATTGAATGAACTATTTATTACATTTCATTTCACTCCATATAGTATTCGCGCGTTTACATTTTGTTCACCATAAAATGTTCGAATAAGATAAATAAGATAAGGTAATTTTTTAGTGTTGACTATAATTTCGGCGTTGATAATAAGTGAAGCCAAGGGAGATTATTCTTTTGACGAGCCATGTGAGATTATATTATCATATTTTTATGCTTTATAATAATCTCCCTTTTCTTTACCCTTTTTTGGCCCCAAGTTATGCATAAAAAGTTTTTCTTTTTCATTATTACTTATTTTAATCAAGGTATCTCTTAGATATAATTATGAAGATCTTTCTATCACTAGAGGCTCTTTAACAAACATCTTTTTCAAAATTAAATCTCAGTCCTTTTTTAAAAGAATTTTGCCTGTTTAAAAGTTACAGATTAGTTGAAGATTTCTAAAATCGTGAATGTATACTGGAAAAGTCAAATTATGTTAAATGTTATTTTTGCTTTTGCTTTTACTATCCAACAAGAGAATTAAATTTTTAAAAGAGATCATGTAACTCGTGTTTCTGCTTCCCCAAACAAACAAAAGCCAATTTTATAAACACTCCAAATGAGAAAAATCTATAAAAATATCTCTTGATCTAAACAAGCGTTTTGACATCACAGTTCAACTTCAGTTTCCCTAGGTTTTTAATAAATATAGAGCGGACCCATTAAAGGTTTATTGAAGACACTCTCAAATTCCATTTAATACTAGGGGCACACACATATGAGCCCACCCAGCAGCAAAAATACACAGCCAAAAAAAAAAAAAGGAACTACCCAAAGTCTCCAGATCCTTGGTTCTAATTGATCATTCTGTGAGTTGGAGCCCATTACTCGTATGTTGAATATGTCATTTTCAAATTTCAACCGATTTCCCACACTCTAGTGGCAACAGTGCCACTCATATACTTAAATAAATATTGAACTGCACTGAAAGTCTTAGAAATTATTGATTGGCTAACGATTTGCAAACTATTGTTACAACTGAAAATAAGCAAATAGTATAATCATATAATATAAACACATATTTTATTATTTTTGTAAAAGTTATTTTGAATATTGAGATATACCAAGTATTAATACTCCAGGAAGTGTGTTAGTCTAGGCATGGATGTGTGTGGGAGTCACGTAGACAATCATGCCAAACGACCAAACAGAAAAAGAGCTGGAAAAAGAAAAACAAACTTATATATATATATATATATATATATAAAGCAGTTTAATTATAAGCAAACGGATGTTGTGGCGCCACGAACTGTGGCGGGACTTACTTAGTAACGAAACAAAAGCGCGTCCTACTTTGTCGGAAGTGGGCTCCGACAGGACCTACAACTCTTCGAAGAGATTTTAAGAAACACTGAAAAAAAAAAATAACGAAAAAACAAAAAATTGAGAGAGAAAAAAAAATGCAAAAGAAAGCAAAACAAACGGGAAATTTTTGGTTGGGTGGCTGGTGGTGGGGGTGATGAGAGAGAGGCAAGAGGGTGAGAGAGAGAAACTGAGAAACCAGACAGAGAAGAGGAAAAAACAAAAAAAAGACACAACACTGGGGAAGAGAGAGAAACCAGGGAGAGACATAGACATAGGAGCCAGAGAGAAAGAGAGAGGGAAAGGAAGAAAGTGTGTCATGTTGAAGATGGTCGAAGAGAGAGTCCTCTGAGATCATCCTGAAAAGGCAGCAATAGTAAGACAAAAGGCATTCAAATTAGAAAGAAGAAGAAGA